>JAZHYW010002563.1:0-42716 GCA_037355805.1 Ixodes ricinus
ATGCAACCTTCTAGAAAAAGAGCGAATGTCAGCCGAGCGACGCTAGCCTAGTTCGTTGACGCTCCGTCTTGCTGAGCGTGTGGTTTGTGGTTCGAATCACGGTAGGCACAATCTATTTTCTTCTATTTTTGAATTATTTTTATTATTTTAAATATTTTTCTTACCTTTTTGTATTAGTTTTTATTATTTTAAATATTTTTGCTCAGCTTTTTGTATTACTTTTTATTATTTTAAATATTTTTCTCACCTTTTTGTATTCTTTTTTTATAATTTAAAATTTTTTCTCACCTTTTTGTATTAGATTTTAACATTTTAAATATATTTTGTCACCTTTTTTGTATTTTTTTATTATTTTAAATTTCTTTTCACCTTTTTGTATTCGTTTTTATTATTTTAATTTTTTTTCACCTCTTTGTATTAGTTTTTATTATTTTAAATATTTTTTCTCAGCTTTTTGTATTACTTTTTTATTTTAAATATTTTTTCTCACATTTTTGTATTCGTTTTTATTATTTTAAGTTTTTCTCTCATCTTTTTGTATTAGTTTTTATTATTTTAAACATTTTTTCTCACCTTTTTGTATTCGTATTTATTATTTTAAATTTTTTCTCACCTTTTTGTATTAGTTTTTATTATTTTAAATATTTCTATGTTTTTCCTGTCGTCGGCACCGTTCTTCAGGGTAACAATCACGCAGAAGGTGAAAATAAAAGTGCGAGCCCGCGTTTGAATTGATGCAATTAAGAAACCGTGGTCCTCTTGTTTTGCCGGGATGATTCGCTCTCTCCGTTCTAATAGGTGGGTCAGTGTAGTAAACAAACAGCGCAAGTCCTTTCAACGAAGAAATAAAAATAATAATAATGGGAACATTGAGAGCAAAATGGGAAAATGTGTAAGTGGCAGGCACATATAGCCAGGGGGGGGGCATAGGGTCCGCCCCCCGAAATCTTCCATTTTGCTGGGACCTCCTCTCCCCCTCCCCCTCATACAGCATTTTGTCATTGGCG
The DNA here is from genome assembly GCA_037355805.1 of Ixodes ricinus. NCBI lineage: Eukaryota > Metazoa > Arthropoda > Arachnida > Ixodida > Ixodidae > Ixodes > Ixodes ricinus. The sequence goes on from JAZHYW010002563.1 coordinate 1,008, forward strand.
CCCCCCCCCCGAAACAAAATCCTGGCTACGTGCCTGGTAAGTGGTAAAACTGCCACAGTGATGAAGCCGAAGTTTGTCATGAAAGCGGTCATCTTCACCCACTATTGAAACAAAAATACCGTCATTTTAAGGCAGTGATTTAGTTGAGCTCACAGCGCGCTAGGCATTAAGCACATCTATTAATTTTCTGACTTCCGAAAAGTCGCCAGCCTGCGAACAGCAAAGCGCCGATGCCGGCCAGTCACTGACCTTCCATGTAAATACTGGCCATCAAAGACAGCAATATACCGATGCCGGCCAGTTACTGAACTTCCATGTAAATACTGGCCATCAAAGAGAGCCAAATACCGATGCGGGCCAGTTACTGGAACCTCCATGGAAAGACAAGCCAGCGAAGACAGCAAGACGCCCGGCCAGTCGCTGTAACTTCTACGGCTGAACTGGCCAGTGAGCAAGACGAAACCCCGACGCCGGCCGGGGCCGGTAGCTCACCGGCGCCCATGGCCGGGCGCCGCCATCCTGTTACCATGGGCCGGCCGGCGTAATCCCGATACCGGCCGACGCGGTGTGCTACCTGCATTTACATGTTGACTGGCACCATATAGTGCCATATACAGGAGTATCAGGCATCCTATACTGTTATATATGACAGCCCCTGGCACCATATATGACTTTATCTGGCAATATATTTCGTCATATATGGTGTCACCTTACCATATCTGCCCTGATTTCAGCCCTTGTATGGCAATATATGACCTTATATGTCTACTTATATGCCCATATACGGCCCTATATAAAATATATCTGGGTCATATATGACATTTCTGTAAGGGGTGAGCAAACTGGCTGTCTGTGTAGAAAGAGGGGGAGCCATATTGGCCAGGTATCGGTATCTCCAGTTATGCAGAACGCCAAACCAAACTAGGTGCATCCATAATAACAAGAAATTATGTAGTGGTGTCATACATGTACCGTTGAAGCAGCAGGTAATGTTTCTGGCACGCTTTTCCAATAGGGAATAAGCTATCATAATGGTGCATTTTTCAAACCTACTTTCAGTTTCAGTCAGGAAAAAGGAGTTTCATGGGAACCAGAGTTAATAAATGAGCTGCGCTTAAAGTATCGGCACTGTCTTCCCCGACACTGTTGTGAACTCCGCCATTTTGGTGCTTGCGCAGTGCAGCAGGCGCAACTGCCGATCGTCATGATTCAAAAGTGCGACATCCTCAGCATTAGATTCGGGTGTTAGGAAGTCTCATGTAATGTTGCAATTTGCTCTGTCGCAAACTGTTTAAACTGGAGGATCGAAAAGCGTTTCTCAGTGATTTCAGATAAAGCTTCAAATAACTGGCAACCATGATTTTTAAGCCACAATATGGCCAAGTGTCGCTACTCTGTGAACGTAGCTTATTTAATGACACTCATCCATGCTCTTGTTCAAGAAGCTTGTAATACCTGAAGGAGCCATGACGTGAGCCCCGTGGATTCCACAAGCCACTACCTTTTGACACCTGCCTCTTCCTCATTGTTCCCACTTGTGCCAGTAAATTAGCTATGGTTCAGAGTAACTACACTTGGCCATATTGTGGCTTAAAATCATGGTTGCCAGTTATCTGAAGCTTTATCTGAAATTACAGGAAACGCTTTTCCTCCTCCACAAACGTTGCTGAACAACCCGCGACAGAGCATTCCAATATTCACAACTTTCAGCGATGGTGGTACCGCGGTGTGAGAATCGCGCCTCCCTAGCTCCTGGATGATCGGCTTCACAATGAACCTGCTTGCAAACACCTTCCTAACGTGTGAAAAAATAAAACTAAGGCTCTTATACAGATCATATATAGCAAAAACTGGAATTACCCACGCGTCGCAGACCCAGCTCGTACCGTTGTCTCTCAGGGACGATCATCCAGATGACAGCCATTTTGATAGGCACCAATACGCCCCCTATAGGTCGTGAAAGTTGCGATTTGCATTAGATTCCTCTAGCACCGCATCTAATGCTGAGGAAGTCGCACTTTTGGATCCTGATGATCGGCAGTTGCGTTTGCTCTGACCAAGACCCAAAATGGTGGCGCCCAAAACAATTTTGTTGAACAGAGTGCCGATACTTTAAGCGCAGCTTATTTACCGACTCTAGGCACGAAGTAAACTCGGGTGTATTATTTTCCCTTTTCGTCTTTATTGTTTATTGATTTTAATCATATGGAACAATGAACACATATATCACGCTACGCTTGTGTAATTAATTTGTCCTAGATTTATTAACCTGACCCAGTACTTAAACCATTCATTTATCGATAGTAAACCTTCCAATGCATTTTAAATGTGAAGGTAAAAAGACATGGAGATTGACGATGATACAGACGCCAACGCCGCCCTCGGAAATTTTTTTGAACATTAGAATCAGCAGTTTGTCTGCTATCCGCCAGGTAATAGCGCAATCGAAACACCAAAACAGTTTTTAATTGTTTTTAAAATTAGCTAAGCTTTACACCTATCAAGAAGCCAAAGCAAGATCATGGGGAAAAATTTAATACGTCGTAATGTATATCTATTCCAAACAATAAATGTTATTAGGTGCCAATAAATCTGTTCAATGTCAAAAAAGATATGCCTCCAAAAACAGTTAAATTTGAAGGGCTCCTGGAGCGTTATGACTTTGAAAAATGAAAAAAGCCATCGTCCACCTCTTGGGAAACTATTGTAGCTCTAAATGTTATAAAAGATTTGATCATAGTTTAATTATTTCCTCGGCGGCATTTGAAGTACAATGACTCGAAGCAAAAAAGTGCTAGGTTTGATATAAAATATCTAAACAAACAAATTTTACACAACATTAAATTTTTTTCTGCATATTGCCAATTATAAGCACTACATCTGTAGCTAATTTCATTGCCCTAGCGCTTGTCATTAAAAACATATTTGTGCTGAAAAATGTCAATTTTCGGGCAATATTTGGAGGGATGAAAAAACAAAAGTGAGTGCAAATGCCAAAAAAGTGTACAGTTACATTCTGCTCCGACATCATCTTAACAAGACTGTTCTATTGGAACCGTGTTATCTTTGATGGATCGTTCATAAAACACGAACCAGCGGAGCAAGTGAGGGTCCATACGCCATCATATTCGCAACGCTACAAATGCGCATGAACAGTAAAACCCAACAAAGACATAATATCAAATGAAAGAGGATAGCATTGCCTTTCAAACGACATCAATCCCACAAAACGGCATTTAAACGGATATGAGTAATGACCTGCGAAAAGAGTACCTAAACTGCCACATTCAGTGGGACCGTGGCCTTAACGATGAACGCATACTCTAGCTAGCAGGTAGCAGTGGCGGCACGTGGAAAACAATATCTGCAACGAACCCAAACGCGATGGAACACTGCGAGCTGTTTTTCGAGGTTGTAGACGAGTCGCCCGACTCTCCCGCCCAAGATCCTATATCTTCGTCGTCGTCCATCCCTTTCGATCGCGTGACTGGCCGCGTAACCCTGAGACTCCATCGTGGTTCGATTCTGCCGGGCACTATTTAGCTACTCAGTGAGAACTTGGCAAGAAAATGGAGCTGCTAAACATAAAAAGGTCGCCCACCTCGCAATGCAAACTCGTAAACGCAGACGATTTAGGCCGAGTGTGGCCAGACGGGTCGGACGTTTTAAAGCAAGACTCCATAAGGTGCGCCCTTAGACTTAGAGAAACATGTAAAGTGCCGCAAAATCAGACAGAAATAATAGTTATGTTTTTAATGTGATAGTTCACAAACAATAATAATAAAAAAACTGCGCGTCAGACCGATTTTGAGGAATAATAGTTCATCACGTGCTCCTCTCGCGGTTTAGCAGGAATGCAATCGACATCCACATAAAGTGCTCCGTTTATTTATCGTGTGATCAAGAACGCCGTTTACTACAGGTACCTTCAGCTAAGGGACCTACAAGAGTCTGCTCGCTGTTACTGCGGTGAATTCGGTATAATACCGAAATCACACGGCAGCATAAATATACCTTTGGCACAGGTACTCTGTAGTACAGGGGGCTGGAGATAGTTATCACACGGCGCATAAATGTCCTTTCGCTAAGGGAGGTTTTGTGTTAAACAGAGATCGCTGAGCTCCCTTTACAGCTACAGGGAGTAAGTAGCCTTGTACCCAAAAGCTCAAAATAATATCACAGATATATAAATATATCTTGTTTAATACATTATAACAAATTGAATATATATAAGTATCAAATTGTGAAATGATTGTGAACACAATTGAGATAGAATAATACATTACAATGAACGCATACTCTAGCTAGCAGGTAGCAGCGGCGACACGTGGAAAATGTTGTCTGCTTCGAACCCGCATGCGATGGATCACTGCGAGTTCTTTTTCGAGGGTTGCAGACGAGTCGCCCAACTCCCCCACACAAGGACCCTTTATCAAATACCATTGACTACCAATACTGGAAACTCGAGCCAAAATACATGGGGTTGTCGGGAGACACAGAAGTGCTGCCATCTCTCGGTGTGGGATGGTAAACTATGAGCTCGAAATTAAAAGGATAACAGTCATTCACTACACTATTCCTTCTCTTCACACTATCAGGAATTTTGAATATACGGCAAATCGGTGTGCCGATTTCATTTGAGCAAGAGCTGATACACGGTATTTATAATGATGAGGTGCGCTTCATATTAGCAGTAAGTATTTAGATTATATGGACCTATGTATTACACCTGGTACAAATGACCTAGTGGTAATCAGTCACTTTCTAGTAAGTTGATTGTTTATGGACCACTCTAAAGGCAATGCCTGTTACTAGCTGTAGTGACTGGCTCTTTGCAGTTAGAAATAAAGCATAGCAATTCAAATATGTAATTGCTCCATGGGTCATTATTTTAAATTATATGCAATTCACTTCCAATGAGGCTGGAAAGGCTACACGACGTAGTAATTACAGCCAGTAAATGCTACACTGGCTGTTTAACAGTATTTATAAGAAAGTAGAAGTTGGCTTCCAATGGCTAATATTGGCTATTTGATATTTCTGAATTATATGGCAGGGTTGGGGTCCAAATAACTTCTAGTGACTATGCATGACTTTTAGTTACTATTTCGAGCTATTTGAATGTGTGGGGACTGAGTTGGCTTCCAATGGCTATTATACAGTCATATTTAATAATTATATGGCAGATTCAGGCTTCAAATGTCTTCTAGTGATGATCAATGACTATTAGTCAGTGTTTCACATTATATGATTATGTGTGGACTAGTTGGCTTCCAATGGCTATTATCGGCTGTATGATAATATTTTTTGATTATATGACATGTTTGGGGTCAAATGACTTCTGGTGACTATTCATGACAATTAGTCATTTTTCGTGTGTGTGGACTGAGTTGGCTTCCAATGGCTATTATTGGCTATTTGATCATATTTCTGAATTATATGGCAGATTCAGGGTCCGAATGACTTCTTGTGGCTATCAATGGCTATTAGTCATTATTTCAACTTATTTGCTTGTGTGCGGACTGAGTTGGCTTCATATGGCTATTATTGGCTATATGATCATGTCTATAAATTATATGGCAGAGTTGGGATCCAAATGACTTCCGTGACTATCAGTCACTATCAGTCACTATTTTGACTTATTTGATGTGTGCAGACTGAGTGCGCTTCCAGGCTACTATTGGCTATACATTCATATTTATAATTATATGGCAGATTCGGGGTCCAAATGACTTCTAGTGACTGTCCATGATATTCAGTCCCTATTTCGAGTTATTTGATTGTGTGAAGACTGAGTTGGCTTCATATGGATATTATTGGCTATATGATCATATTTATGAATTATATGGCAGATCCGGAGTGCAAATGACTTCCCCTGGCTATTATTGACTATTGGTCACAATTTTGAGTTATTTGATTGTGTGTGGGCTGAGTCTGCTTCCAATGACTATTATTGGCTATTTGATCCTATTTCTGAATTATATGGCAGATTCGTGGTTCAAATGACTTCTAGTGACTGTCAATGGCTATTAGTCACTATTTCGACTTACCTGATTCTGGGAAGAGTGATTTGGCTTCATATGGCTAATATTGGCTATATGATCATGCTTTATAAATTATATGGGTGATTTGGGGTCCAAATGACATCCATGACTATCAATCACTATCAGTCACTATTTCGACTTGTTTGATTTTATGCAGGCTGAGTTGGCTTCCAATGGCTACTATTGGCTATACATTCATATTTATAATTATATGGAAGATTCGGGGTCCAAATGACTTCTTGTGACTGTCCATGATTATCAGTCCCTATTTCGAGTTATTTGATTGTGTGAAGACTGAGTTGGTTTCATATGGCTACTATTGGCTATACAATCATATTTTTTTATTTATATGGCAGATTCGGGGTTTAAATGACTTCTAGCGACTATCAATGGCTATTAGTCATTATTTCGAGTTACCTGATTGTGTGCAGACTGATTTGGCTTCATATGGCTATTATTGGCTATATTATCATATTCATAAATTATAAGGCAGATTTGGCATCCAAATGACTTCTAGTGAATATCAATGATGATCAGTCACTATTTCGACTTATTTGATTTTATGCAGACTGAGTTGGCTTCCAGTGGCTATTATTGGCTATAGGCATCTGTAATTGACCTGGTTGGCTCGAATTGCCAGAAAATGGCTATTAGTGCTTATTGGTCGCAATATTCTGCTATTCCATACTTATAAATGAAAATGGCTTTAGGTGGCTCTTGTTGGCAATAGCATATCATCTTAACAATATCACCTTAAATCGCTTCAGAATGAACAGTAGTGACAATTAGCTATAGGCATCTATTCTTGACTTGGTTGGCTTGGACTGGCTATTACTGGCTATAATCATCTGTACCTGACCTGGGTGACTTGAATTGGCTAAAAATGGCTTAAAGTGACTAGTATTTATAATTAGCTGCTATTTATTTGTCTACAAACTGAAATGACTTTATGTGGCTAGTTTTGGCTAGTACCATCTGTTTTTTACCAGACTGGCTTCAAATGGCTATGAATGGCTATTCGTGAATATAGTTGACAATTCTATACTATTTTGGTGATTATGATTGAAAATAACTTCAAATGGCTATTATTGGCTATTAGCATATATTTTTATTAGATTGGCTTGAAATGGCTTTACATGGCTATCAGCAACTATTAGTTACAATTTATGCAATTAGAGTGTGTATAGGTTTGAATGACTTCAACTGGATATTATTGGCTATAGGCATCTATTCTTGACTTGGTTGGCTTGGGTTGGCTACTATTGGCTATAATCATCTGTTCCTGACCTGGGCGGCTTGAATTGGCTACAAATGGCTTAAAGTGACTAGTATTTATAATTCGCAGCTATTTCTTTGTCTACAAACCGAAATGGCTTCATGTGGCTAGTTTTGGCTATTACCATCAATTTTTTACCAGACTGGCTTCAAATGGCTATGAATGGCTATTCGTGAATATAGTTGACAATTCTATACTATTTCGGTGATTATGATTGAAAATAACTTCAAATGGCTATTTTTGGCTATTAGCATATATTTTTATTGGATTGGCTTGAAGTGGCTCTACATGGCTATCAGCAACTATTAGTTACAATTTATGCATCTAGAGTGTGTATAGATTTGAATGACTTCAACTGGATATTATTGGCTATAGGCATCTATTCTTGACTTGGTTGGCTTGGGTTGGCTACTATTGGCTATAATCATCTGTTCCTGACCTGGGCGGCTTGAATTGGCTACAAATGGCTTAAAGTGACTAGTATTATAATTCGCAGCTATTTCTTTGTCTACAAACCGAAATGGCTTCATGTGGCTAGTTTTGGCTATTACCATCTATTTTTACCAGACTGGCTTCAAATGGCTATGAATGGCTACTCGTGAATAGTGTTGACAATTCTATGCTATTTCGGTGATTATGATTGAAAATAACTTCAAATGGCTATTTTTGGCTATTAGCATATATTTTTATTAGATTGGCTTGAAATGGCTCTACATGGCTATCAGCAACTATTAGTTACAATTTATGCATCTAGAGTGTGTATAGATTTGAATGACTTCAACTGGATATTATTGGCTATAGGCATCTATTCTTGACTTGGTTGGCTTGGGTTGGCTACTATTGGCTATAATCATCTGTTCCTGACCTGGGCGGCTTGAATTGGCTACAAATGGCTTAAAGTGACTAATATTATAATTCGCAGCTATTTCTTTGTCTACAAACCGAAATGGCTTCATGTGGCTAGTTTTGGCTATTACCATCTATTTTTTACCAGACTGGCTTCAAATGGCTATGAATGGCTACTCGTGAATAGTGTTGACAATTCTATGCTATTTCGGTGTTTATAAATGAAAATTAATTAAAATGGCTAATATTGTATCTAAGCATCTATTTTTATCAGGTTGGCTTGAAATGGCTATACATGGCTATCAGCAATTATTATTTACAATTTATGCAATTGGAGCGTGTATAGATTTGAATGAATTCAACTGGATATTTTTGGCTATAGCGCCTATCCTTGACAAGGTTTGCTAGGATTGGCTATTATTGGCTATAAGCATCTGCTCATGTTCTGGTTGGCTTGAATTGGCTACAAATGGCTATAAGTGACAGGTATTTATATTTAGCAGATAATTCTTTGTCTACAAACTGGAATGGCGTCAGGTGACTATTATTGGTTATTATCATCTATTTTTTACCAAATTGGCTTCGAATGGCTATGAATGGCTATTAGTTAATATCCATTGAATGGCTATGAATGTCTATTTATGAATATCCAGAGTTATACTGGCTATAGCCATTGCTAGCCCATTGAAGCCAATCTGGTCAAAAATGAATGATAATAGCCAACAACAGCTACTAAAAGCCAGTCCCATTAGTAAACACTAAAATTGCTCATAACTATCAAGACTAGCCACTAATAGCCCTTTGTAGTTATTTAAAACCAATTTAATAAGGAATAAATGCTTGTAGTCAATAATAGCCACTTGTAGCCAGTTTCGTCCATAAAAGGTGAAATAGCACAGAATTGTTAATTATACTCGCTAATAGCCATTGCAAGCCATTTGAGGCGAATCTGGCCAGAAATAGATGCTAATAGCCAACAATGGCCACTAAAAGCCATTCCAGTTAGTAAACATAAAAACTGCTTATAAATTTCAACACTAATCACTACTAGCCATTTGTAGCAATTTTAAGCCAACCTAAATGCTTATAGCCAGTAATAGCCACTTGTAGACAGTTTCATCCAAAAGCACTGAAATAGCACAGAATTGTCAATTATACTTGCTAATAGCCATTGCAAGCCATTTGAGGCGAACTGGCCAGAAATAGATTCTAATAGCCAACAATAGCCACTATGAGCCATTCGAGTTAGTAAACATAAAAACTGCTTATAAATTTCAACACTAATCACTACTAGCCATTTGTAACAATTTTAAGCCAAGCTAAATGCTTATAGCCAGTAATAGCCACTTGTAGACAGCTTCATCCAAAAGCACTGAAATAGCACAGAATTGTCAATTACACTCGCTAATAGCCATTGCAAGCCATTTGAGGTGAATCTCGCCAGAAATAGATGCTAATAGCCAACAATAGCCACTAAAAGCCAGTCCAGTTAGTAGACATAAAACCTGCTTATAAATATCAACACTTGTCATTACTAGCAATTTGTAGCAATTTTAAGCCAATCTAAATGCTTATAGCCAGTAATAGCCACTGGTAGCCAGTTTCATCCAAAAACACTGAAATAGGACATAATAGTCAATTATACTCGCTAATAGCAATTACTAGCCATTTGAAGCCAATCTTCTCCCAAATAGATGCCAATAGCCAACAATAGCCACTAAAAGCCATTCCAGTTAGTAAACACAAAAATCGCTCATAACTATGAACACTATTCACTACTGGCCATTTGTAGCCATTTCAAGCCAATCTAATAAAGAATAAATGCTTATAGCCAATAGTAGCCACTGGTAGCCAGTTTCATCCAAAAACACTGAAATATGACATAATAGTCAATTATACTCGCTAATAGCAATTACTAGCCATTTGAAGCCAATCTTCTCCCAAATAGATGCCAACAGCCAACAATAGCCACTAAAAGCCATTCCAGTTAGTAAACACAAAAATCGCTCATAACTATGAACACTATTCACTACTGGCCATTTGTAGCCATTTCAAGCCAATCTAATAAAGAATAAATGCTTATAGCCAATAATAGCCACTGGTAGCCAGTTTCATTCAAAAACACTGAAATAGGACATAATTATCAATTATACTCGCTAATAGCCATTACTAGCCATTTGAAGCCAATCTTCTCACAAATAGATGCCAATAGCCAACAATAGCCACTAAAAGCCATTCCAGTTAGTAAACACAAAAATCGCTCATAACTATGAACACTATTCACTAATGGCCATTTGTAGCCATTTCAAGCCAATCTAATAAAGAATAAATGCTTATAGACAATATTAGCCACTTGTAGCCTGTTTTATCTATAAACACTGAAATTGCACAGAATTGTTTACACACACTAATAGCCATTGCTAGCCATTTGAAGCCAATCTGCACAGAAATAGATGAAAATAGCCAACAATAGCCACTTAAAGCCATTCCAGTTGTTAAACACACAAATTGCTCATAACTATCAACACTAGTCACTAATAGCCATTTGTAGCCAAATCAAGCCATTGCAATAAAAATAAATGCTCATAGCCAGTAGTAGCCACTTGTGGCCATTTTCATCCAGAAACACTGAAATAGCACATAATTGTCAATTATACTCACGAATAGCCATTGCAAGCCATTTGAAGCCAATCTGGTCAGAAATAGATGCTAATAGCCAACAGTAGCCGCTTAAAGTCATTCCAGTTAGTAAACACTAAAACGCCCATAAATATCAACACTAGTCACTAATAGCCATTTGTAGCCATTTCAATCAATTTATCTCAAATTTGATGCATAAGCCAATAATAGCCGCTTGAAGCCATGCTCATTTCTAAGCACCGAAATAGCACATAATTGTTTAATGATCTCATCAATATCCATCAGCAGCCATTCAATTCAATCTGGTCAGAAATAAATACAAATAGTCAACATTATCCACTTGAAGCCATTCCATTTCGTAAATATAAAAATAGCTCAAGCAATAGTTATCTACTAACAGCGGTTTGTAGCCATTTGCAGCCAATCTATTCGAAAATAGGTTAGCCACTTGAAGCCATTCTCATTCATAAACACTCAGACAGCACATAATTGCTATTATACTGACTAACAGCCATTAGTAGCCATTGAGCCAATCTGGTAAGAAATATATTCTAATAGCCAACAATAGCCACCTCAAGTCATTCCAGTTTATAAACAGAAATAGCTCAGTTTTCATTACTCATTATTAATATTTGTAGCCATTTCTAGCAAATATATATAAAAGTGGAGGCTGATAGCCAATAATAGCCAGTTCAAGCCATATGCATTCACCAACAACGAAATAGATAATTGTCAATTATCTCATCAATAGCCATTGGCAGCCATTTAAATCTTGTTAAAGAAGATGCTAATAGCCAATAAAAGCTACTTGAAGCCGTTCATAACTGTAAGCAAACAAAAAATCACATAATTATAATTATTAATCACTTCTAGTCACTTAGAGTCATTTTAAGTCGACCCCATAAAAAAATGATGCCTTGCCAATTATGGTCACTTGGAGCCAAGGAGATCTAATAAGACATGTTTCGGTTGGAGTAAAACAAATAAATCAACAAGCTCAGAAAAGATTTATAATTATTTAAGTTGTACAAAATCGCTATACAAATCCTGACTGGTCTATACAACACACTGCGTTTTGACATCGAAATACCAAGAGGTTCAATATTACAAGCTTATGCACCGTAGGCTCCATCAAAAAAAAAAAAGAAAAAAAAAGAAATATTTCATAGACTATCAATTTCTCTAGTGAGTCACACCCACTTGATTCATTTCCGGGGAAAGTGGCGAGTTGTCCACTCCATACCGCCAGGATCGCTTTCTACTTCCGTCTCCCATTTTACACCGGAGTTTCCTGTATTAGTCTCAACGGTATTTGCCTTTATCCCCGTTTCGCACGTCCATCCCTTTTCTGATCGCGAGACTGGCGTGTACCGTGAGACTGCTGTCGTGGTTCGTTTCTGCCGGGCACTATTTAGCTACTTCAGTGAGAACTTTGCAACAAAATTTAGCTGCTAAACATGAAAAAGGTCGCCCACCTCGCAGATGGAAAGTCGCAAACGCCAGATAATTTAGGGTCAGTGTGGCCAGACGGGTCGGACGTCTAAAAGCAAGACTCATTTAAGTGCGCCTTTAGACTTAGAGAAAAAAAAGATCGCAAGTGCCGCAAAAGCGAACACAAATATTATTTAGGTTTTAAATGTGACATTTCACACGCAATTAAAAAAAAAATAGAAACACTGCGCGTCAGGCAGATTTTGAAGAATAATTGTTTATCACGCGCTCCTCTCGCGGTTAAGCTGGAATGCAATCGATATCAACTTGAAGTGCTCCGTTTATTTATCGTGTTATCAAGAACGCCGTTTACTACAGGTACCTTCAGCTAAGGGAGCTAAGCTAAAGGTACCTTTACGCTGCCGTGTGAATTGGGTATAAGTTGGTGATGAGGAGCGTCGGCTCTTGGTGCGCCTGGCAGGCAATAAAGAAATCATGCCAACATAGGATTTCAGAAGGCCTACAAAGGCGAATCACCCGACTACAGACAAGCGGCTACCCAGAACCCCTGCAAGTAGCTGTGGCAGAAAAATGCATAACAACACTTATACCGAAATCAAACGGGTAGCGTAAAGGTTGCTTTGGCACAGAGTACCTGTAGTAAAGGCAGCTGGAGATCGTGATCACACGGCGCATGAAGGTCCCTTTCGCTAAGGGAGTTCCTGTGTTAAACGGAGCTCGCCGATGCTCACTTTACTTGCTACAGCTACGTGAAGTAGCCTCGGACCCACAAACTCAAAATAGAAATCACAAATATATAAATATATCTTGTTTAAGACATAATAATAAATTAAATATATATAAGTAACAAATTATGAAATGATTGTGAACACAAATGTGATGAAATAATACATTAACGATGAACGCATACTCCTAGCAAGCAGGTAGTAGCGGCGGCACGTTGAATAAGTCTGCATGGTCTGCTACGAACCCGAATGCGATGGACCACTGCGAGCTCTTTTTCGAGGTTGCAGACGAGTCGTCCGACTCTCCCGCCCAGGACCCTTTATCCTCGTCGTCGTCCATCCCTTTCGATCGGGTTGCGTGGCGTAATGGTGAGATTCCGACGTGGTTCGTTTCTGTCGGACGCTATTTAGCTACTTCGGTGAGAACTTTGCCAACAGAAATAGAACTGCTAAACATAAAAACGTCGCCCACCTCGCGATGGCAACTCGTAAACGCAGATGATTTAGGGTCAGTGTGGCCAGACGGGTCGGGCGTCTTAAAGCAAGACTCATTTAAGGTGCGCCTTTAGAATTAGAGGGAAAAAAATAAAGTGCTGCAAAAGCAAACACAAATAATATTTAGGCTTTTAATTTAATATTTCACACACAATAATAAAAAAAAAACACTGCGCGTACAACCGATTTTCAAGAGCTAATTGTTTATCACGTGCTCCTCTCGCGGTTTAGCTGGAATGCAATCGACATCAACTTGAAGTGCTCCGTTTATTTATCGTGTCATCAAGAACGCCGTTTACTACAGGTACCTTCAGCTAAGGGACCTAAGTTAAAGGTGTCTTTACGCTGACGTGTAAATCGGGCACAAGTTCACGATGAGCAGCGTCAACTCTAGGTACCTCCAGCTATAGAGAAATCATGCCAACATAGGATGTGCAGCCTACAAGCGATCACCTGACTACGAACAAGCGGCTACCCTGAACCTACAAGACTTGGCAGTAAAAACGGCATTCTTCGAATCACACGGCAACATAAAGGTGCCGGCACAGCACCATAGTAAGTTGATGTCGATTGCATTCCATGGCGCATAAAGGTCCCTTCGCAGAGGAGTTCTTGTGTTAAACAAGTCCTCCAGGCTCCCTCGCCAAACTACGGGAGTTGTCTCGGACCCACGAACTCAAGAGAAATCTGACATTATAAATATAGCTTGTTTAAGGCATTATAACAAATTAAATACCTAGAGGTAACATCTTATGAACTGATTGTGAACACAAATGTGATGACATAATTGTCTTAAGCGTAAGAGTGCACCGCAAGCTAGTAGTCGCGGCGTTGAAACCATGTCTGACCACGATCCGGCCACGATGGACCCTGCAAGCTCTTTTACGAGTTTGCAGACGAGTCGGGCGACTCTCCTGCTTAGAGCCTGTTATCCTCGTCAAAGTTCTCCATTGCGATCAGGTTACAGTGCATCGGCGGAGACGATTCCGACGTGAGTTCGTTACGGTCGGACGCTAGTTAGCAACTCGGATGGGATAGTTGGCCGGCGAAGATGGAACTGTCCTAAGCAGGAAAGTCGGGCGCCTCTCGTGACAACTCGAAACGCAGTTGATCTAGGCAGTGTGGCCATACGCGTACGACGTTTCAAGCAGACATTATTTCAGGTGCCGCCGCTAGAATCTGAGCGAGGGAGTAGGTGCCGCAGGTAATCGTATTATTCGCATCACATTTGATGTTCGCAACATTTCAATAATTTGATACTTGCACGTACAATCGTTCTCATCTCAAACAGATAATTGTTTATCACGTGACTCATTTCGCGGTTAACAGGAATGTAACCGACATAACCCTAATGTGCTCCATTTATTTGTCGTGTACGAACGCCGTTTACTACAGGTACCTTCAGCTAAGGGACCATAGCTGATCAGGTGTCTTTACGCTGCCTTGTAACCACAATTCACACAGCAGCGTAAAGGTACCTTACGCTTGTGGTTACCTTAGCTGAAGGTACCTGCAGTAAACGGCGTTTTCGATCACACGAAAAATAAGCGGAGCACCTAAAGTTGATATCGATTGCATTCCTGCTCAACCGCGAGAGGAGCACGTGATAGACAATTATTCCTGGAAATCAGTTTGACGCGCAGTTTTTGAATATTTTGTGTGAAATATCACATTTAAAACCTAAATAATATTTTTGTTCGCTTTTGCGGCACTTTATTTTTTCTCTCTAAGTTTAAAGGCGCACCTCAATGAGTCTTGCTTTTAGACGTCCGACCCGTCTGGCCACACTTGCCCTAAAAATCATCTTCATTTGCGATTTCGCATTGCTAGTTGGGCGACCTTTTAATGTATAGCAGCTCCATTTTCTTGCAAAGTTCTCATTGAAGTAGCTAAATAGTGCCCGGCAGAAACGAACCACGTCAAATTCTCACGATTAGCCAGCCACGCCATCGAAAGGGATAGAAGAAGACTAGGATAAAAGGTCCTGCATGGGCGGAAGAGTCGAACAAGTCGTCTATAACCTAAAAAAGAAATCGCAGTGGTCCATCGCGGTCTGGATCGTAGCAGACATGGCTTTCCACGTGCCGCCGCTGCTGACTGCTAGCTGGAGTATGCGTTCCTCGGTAATGTAATATTCAATCATATTTTTGTTCACAATCATTTCATAATTTGCTACTTAAATATATTCATTTTGTTATAATACATTAAACAAGATATATTTATATATATGTGATTTTTATTTTGAGTTCGTGGGCCCGAGGCTACTCCCCGTAGATCTAAAAGGAGCTTGGCGAACTCCGTTTAACCCAGGACCTTCCTCAGCGAAAGGGACCTTTATGCACCGTGTGATCACAATCTTCAGCTCCCTTTAGTGCAGGCACCTGTGCCAAAGGTACATTTACGCTGCCGTGTGAATCGGATAGGCAATCGCAAAACCAAGGAAATGGACGCGGACAAGAAAAAAAACAAAAAAACACTGGTAGTGGTGTCCTCCATTCACAAATTTTCGCACAGGCTGAAAAAATCTCCGAAACAGAAGATATCAAAATGGCAATATCCTCCCCCTTCAAGCTAAAATGACTGTGCAAAAAGGTAAAGACAAAGGAAGGCTACACAACGGGTAAATCGCCGTTTTGGGTATAACACAACAGCACGTTCGTCGAATGCGTAGAATGGGTTTTCTATAAAATACTATTCACGTGAGGCTAATCATACATCTGACAGACGGGGAGGAGCCTAAATGAGAGATTCCGAAAACATAAATATGCATTCGGGTAATTGCAAGCACCTTGCAACCGGCCATGTGGATTGTGCAAGATGCAGTTGCGAAACGCTATTTGGAACTACCTCAGTCTGGAATAAATCAAAAGGTAGAAATATGCGTGAAATCATAGAAGCCATCTATATGGCATCAAGAAAGCACGGCACGTGCGTCAGTGAAAACGGACGTATATCAGAACAGGAAACAACACCACAAACATGGAAAGTCCACGTATCTTCATTAAAACATTTTACATTACTGCTCAGGTTCTTTTTTCTTCCAAACTCACGCATAGGAAAACTCATACAAGAAAAGGGAAAAAAATGAACAGTTGTTAGTCTGTTCCCATTTATGTACGTAGTGTCTCCCCTCATCTCAATGCAACTCATTGTTTTCCTTTCAATTTCCTGGTAACGCGTTTGTTCTGTAGATCTTCGCACAGCAGCACATTTACCTCTGCCACTTTCCCTTCCGCTGTCTCTTCCGTCTGCGTGTGCTGTTGTGCCACTCGACTACGTTCAACCGTGCCTTCCGCTCCCCGTTGCGTGTCCTGCCACCACACCTCCAATCTCCTCTTCGTCACCTTCACCGCCGAGCGATTGTTCTCCCACCGCAGCTCCGTTCGTTTTCCTGTTCCTCCAGTTCCTCAGGCGTTTTCTGATCTTCGCAGACGCTCCGGAAACTTAAGGCGACCGACATCGTCGTCGTCCGTGGCTCCGGTGTGATACGTTGGCATCGTTGAACCATGTATTCTATTGTCTCCTCTGTCAGTCCACAAAGCGAGCACGCCCTGCTCTCTCCCTTCGTCAACTTAGCTCTCCAGACCCGAGATCGCAGGGTTCCCATGCGGGCCTCCGAGAGAAGCCCACTGCCCCTCGAGTTGTCATAGCATGTCTACTTCTCAATGGTCTTCTTCTCCGTGAGGTACAGTCCTAGGGAAGGTTTGGCTCCCATTCTGGTTGTCCGCCTTCTCGTTTCTGCCACCGGTAAGGTCTTCCGGATCTCCGCGGGTTTGACTCTGCACCTGCCTACACCCTCAAGACAGTTCGCCGGAAATTCGTAGCGGGGCCGTAGTCTTGGTAGAAAACTGAGCCACCTGGTGCCTCTCTCTTTGTAAATGTTTTAGCGCAGCGTACGGTGCGCCCAGTTGTTCTCTGGCAATCTGTAGAGACAACTTTTGTAGCTTGAGTTCAATGTGGCCTCTTTCGGCTCAAATGTAGACCATCCTAGGTCTCCCCAGACTCCCTAGTTGGGCACCGCCTTCGTGACCGCCAAGGCCATCCTTCCCACATCTCTATGCCGTCTCTCCATGAACTTCTTTGTTGGTTTCAAGAGTACCAGCACACCATTTGCAAAAGTGACACCTGGGACGGTTACCATCGTCCACAGACCTCGGATCAACTCGTACTTGTTGAACGTCCAGAGAGTCGTACTCGCCAGGACTCCTTTCCCTAAGTGCGGCTGTCTTTTTGTCCCTTTGATGGTCGGCGAATAATTTAAATCTTGCGTCATGGTTCACCCCAAGGTATTTGTTGGTTTCACATAACCCTAAGGTTCCGCGCTGTCAAGTCCATACTTGGTCCACCGGTTGATTCTGGTTCCGATCAACTCAACTGAGGACTGCACACTTGCTGAGGTTGAAGTGGAGCTTAAAGCGCGTGCATACCTATCTACATAAGTTCAGGAGCTCCTGCTGGTCCACTGGTGAGGCGGCAAGGAGTTCCAGGTTATCGGCATACAAGATAGCAGGCACTTTTCGCGTTTTCCATGCCCCCTTGACCCAGTATGACAAGCCAGAGCCTGTTTGCGCCTGCTTCAGAGCTTTTTTCAATGGTGTGATGTATACCATCAAAAGCATGAAGGATAGGGGACACCCCTCGTTCAGTCCTCTCGATACTGGCATCTGTTTTGTAGTTTGTTCCTCCCAATCCACTTGCACGAAAATCCCAGAGTACAGTGCCTGAAGGAGCTCAACATACTTTGCCTCCAAACCCAGCTCCCTCATTCTTTTCCATAATATACCTTGATCCACTGTGTCGTAAGTCTTTGAGATATTCAGAAGAACTCCATAACGCCGACTGTCCTCGTGGGCAGCCACCTCAATGCATAATGAGACCACGAAGAGGTTACCTCCTACGGAGGCCGTTCAGGCGCTCGCCCAGCACCCCTTCTTTCTCCGCCCATCGGTTTAGTGTTGCCCTGCTGATCAGAGTGCAAAGTGTCTGTAGCACTGTGGTGATGCTTATTGGTCGATAGTTGCCAAGCCTTTTCCTCTCTCCCTTTCCTTTATATAGAAATTTAAGGTCTGTGTCCTTCCAAGCGTCCAGGATCTTCGCATTGGTGATGATCTTCGTGAGGCTCTCCGCCAGCACTGCTCGCATCCTACTTGCGAAACCGCGGCTGACGAATATGACGATTCCGTCGATCAACATCGCTGTTTTCGCATCTAAGTTGTGCGCTGCCCTTGACACTTTTCCGCCCGTCGGTCTTCCCTGAACATCAGCGGGGATTCGTTACTTGTTTTTTTTTTTCCGATTTGGGTCTTCTCTATTACGCTCCTCTGTCGCTGTTTCTCCCTCATCTGTTCTTGGCGTCTCACACCAAAACAGATTTTCAAGCCATTGCTCAATTAATGGGATTCACTGTGCTCCTATCATGCTCACATTTGTCTCTCGCTGTATCAGTGTCTGACCGCAGACCGTTGTCCTGGCTTGGCTACATGGTCTCCTCCAAAAGCGTTGCGCGGCGAATTTCCCAGCTCTTCCGTGAACCACTTGACACATTTGCAAATGCTGGTCAGGATGGAGGCTGCTGCTTCTTGCATGCCTTTCCTAAAAGCCTCCCATGCTTTCTTTATCTCTATGTGTCCTTTCCTGTTGTGTCGCATCAGCCACCGCGTTCGGCGTGAACAAACCAGACGAACAGCTGGTGGCAGCGCATCAGCGTCCCTATTCCTTTGCGTCCGCAATATATAGTTTTCTGAGCGGGAGGAGGATGCTCAAAGGGTTTGGTAGAGGGAGGAGGAACGACGGGGTACCGACTATCTCTTATGTTGGCAAACGGAATAATAGAAGCCAGTATGACGCGGGAATAACAATGCTGAAATAAAAATTTAGTGACAATACAACAATTTCTCTGCCCATAAAAGTGGAATTGATCTACTGGTTTACGAAGCCTCGTCGACCGCCTGGTCGCTGGTTGAGCTCCACCTGCGTCCGTCTCTATGGTAGAGGATGGGGGCGTAGTCGGGGCATCTAGCCGCTGGTCCCTGTCGGGAGATAGCTGAGCAGAAGGCCCCACAGCCGCTTGGGGGGCTTGGGAAGGCGGTGCTCGACTTGAGGCCTCTGTAGCGTTCGATGCGTGGCTATCCGGCGGAGTCTGCGGGCTAGCGTCGTGGCGGGTTCGTACTTGGTCGGTGTGCCACTGAATAACCACTGCAAGGGTTTCCACGGTCGCCATCCGGGCTCCTTTCGTGGTCTTGACCCACCCGGGTCTCCATTTTTCACCAGCTCCATAATTGCGCACATAGACGCTGCTGTCCCGATGTGCCGCCCAGTCATCATATCCTGGTGGCGGCTCTGCTACAGTTTGAGGAAAACATGCCTCCAAACGAGAACGAATCTGGTAACCCAGTAGCATCTCGGAAGGCGATATCCACGTGCGCTGAGAAGTCCTCCTATAGTTGAACAGCAACCTCAACAGGTGGTCTTCCAATGTTCCCTCTTTCATTTTACGAAGGCCATCTTTCACTGTTCGGACTGCCCTTTCGGCTGCTCCGCTCGACTGAGGGTGAAAAGTGGCTGTGCGGAGGTGAGCTATATGGTTTCTCTTAACGAATGTAGCATATTCTTGGCTAGTGAACTGCGTTCCGTTGTCAGAAACTATTGTACGTGGCACGCCGAAATGGCTGAAAATATTGCCTAGACAGCTGGTCGTACTCGCTGCGGTAGCATGTTTCATAGGTACAGCTTCGATTCATTTTGAATGGCTGTCCACCACTACGAGTACCATCCTCCACGCTAGCGGTCCTGCACAATTTATGTGTAGCCGAGACCACTTCTCTAGGGTCTTTGGCCAAGGCACCGGGGGTGCTGCTGTCGGCATGGGCAAGTTTATTACACAGTTGTGGCAGTTAGCTGATAGTCTTTCGATATTGCGGTCTAGTCCTGGTAGCCAATACAACGATCAGGCAACCAACTTGATAGCCAAGGAACCTTGGTGTGTTTGATGCAGGAGCTGCATCATTCTCGACTGGGCTTTGAGAGGTATGATCACTCGATTACCCCATTATACTAGTTCATGTGCCACCAAGAACTCCAGTTTGCGATCATAAATTGGCAGCGAAGAAGGCTCCAGTCCATTCGTGCTTTTAGGCGAGCCGCGCAATACGTACTGCTTTACACGAGATAAGGTGGAATCGGCGGCCGCAAGATCTTTCAGCTCACGCGTTGTCACCACGAAGTCAACCAAGCTCTCCAAGGACAGAACATACTTTGGGGGCTCACCGTCGTCTTCCGGCTCCGTTGACAGCTTTGGCAATCTGCTAAGGGCGTCCGAGTTCAGCAACTGCTTTCTTGGCACGTAGTGCTGCTTGTAGTGGTAGCCACCCAGGCATACTCGCCCAGCGTTGAATCCGGGTGGCGGCCATTCGCCGTAGTCTGGCGGTCACCTCTCAGGAGGCCCAGGAGTGACTCCTGGTCGGTAACTAAGGTCAACTTTCGACCTAGGAGATAATCCCAAAACTTTGTCACGCCAAATACGAGTGCGGTGTCCTTGCGCTCAAGCTTAGAATACTTTCGTTCTTCTTGTGTTAAGGTCGTAGAGCGGAACCCGATGGGCTTGTGAACGTTGCCCGAGGTGTGGAACAGGACTGCTCCAACGCCATACGGCGATGCGCCGTATTCCAGCTTTAGCTCCTCAGACGGGTCGAAATGCACCACAAGCTTGGCTTCCTTAAGGTATTGGTTGGCCCTGTTGAAAGCGATTTCCTGTAGTTGTTTCCACTGCCATCGTGAATTTTTCTCCAATAGTCCATATAGCGGAGCGAGGAGGGTTGATATGCTTGGCAGAATATTAGCATAAAAAGACAACATTTACAGGAACGAACGGAGCTCACTTATGTTACGTGTGCTGGGTGCCTGTGTGATTGCGTCCACGTTTTTCTCAGTCGGGTGAAGGCCTTGCTTGTCTATGCGATAACCGAGGTAAGTGACGGCTGGTTGACGAAATGTGCACTTGTCATACCTCAGTTTAAAGCCATGTTCGCGCAACCACTCCAGCACGCTTTTCAGTCGCTCCCCGTTATCGTCCTTCTTTTCGGACACGAGCACGTCGTCAAGATAGGCTTGCACACCCGGCAAGTTCGCAAGTACTACGTCCAATTTTCTTTGTAAAATTGCCGGGGCAGAAGGCAATGCCAAACGGAAGCCTATTATAACAAAAACATGCCAATGTGAGTGTTAATAACACGAAGCTTCCTCGCGGCTTCATTTAATGGCACCTGATTATACGCGTCTCGTAAGTCCAAGGTGCTGAAATTTTCGGCACCATTTAAGCGTGCCAAAATATCGTCAATAACAGGCAGCGGATATTGTTCAACTGCGCAGGCGGGGTTCAATGTATATTTGAAATCACCACAAATTCGTACATTGCCGTCTTTTTAAGTACTGAGACAATGCGGGTTGCCTATTTCTAGTGTTTTACCGGTGATAGTACACCGAGCGATACTAGCCGGTCAAGCTCTAACGACACCTTATCGCGGAGCGCATAAGGGATGGCTCTGGCCTTACAGAACTTGGGGAAACTCCGTCCTTCAATTGCAGGCTGGCTGGGGGTCTCTTGATTACGTCCAGGTTCCTGGAGAAGACGTCCTGTTAGTCACTGAAGAGCTGCATTTTGGGTTTTGTGCTGCGGAGTCGTGCCCGGCCCACTGCAGAATCGACATCCCGTCATCCTTCAGCTTGGCAAGCAGGTCCCAGCCGCATAGGCTTTTTCCCAAGGACGTTTAAACAGACAGGACCCGGCATGACGTCAGCCTGAGTGAAGCCGGAAGAGGCGTTTAATCCCAGACTGCCTTGCGCACCCGTTCCGAGGCCATGGGGTAGCGCACCGGCGGTTCGTCTGCTTTCTAATCTGCTCCGGCGTGTGCTTCACGAGGCTAGCTTTCGATGGGGTCGGCGTCCGCCGTGGGCGTCCACGATGCAAATGCTTTGCAGCGTGAGTGTTTATACTTAGTTCCACATTATGTGCGAGCGAAGTCAGAACTGGAAGCGCGAGCCCGTTGTTCTGTGCGCTCCTGGCTTGCATGCGCGCTCGTGCGATCTGTGCACTGTCCAAAGCTGTATGCTCGTGCTCGAAGCTCCGGCTCCGCTCGGACCGCTCGGACCTACGATGAAACGTACTATAATAACAACATAGGAATCAAACGCAGGTGTCCCAAAACGCCAAATGCTGGTGCGGTAGGCAGTGGACAGTGAAATCTGCCCGCGTACGACTACGATAAGCAGCGCGACAAGGCGCTGAGCGTAGAGACCCCTTCGTTCAGAAAGTACGTGATCAACCCAAAATCGATTCAGTTTGAGTTGCAACTTCTCTAACATCTAGGCATTCTAAGCTTACGAAGCGAGCTGCGCGGGGCCACTATTTGGCTTGAGACGTGGCGTGGTGGAATCGAACAATAAAATATGAACACAAAACAAGCTGTTTTCGCTCTTCGTCACTCTCAATTAGATCTACATCGAATTCTATACAATGATGGTAGCACGAACGAAAGGTCGAGGTCTTCCGTATACATAAAGGTAAGACACGTTAGTTTGAGTTTATAAGGAACAACGACAAGCAGCTTCACGAATCCCACTAAAGAGCAAGTTATCCCCATCTAGAAGAATAATTCAAGCTCTGTTTTGAAGTATCAGGTGAGTAAATATATTTACATATCTAGTGAGATCAAACCCTGTCTTGTTTGATCTGGATGAGCATCGTATCGGACACGGGCTCGTGAAAATCGTACTTTGAAAGGTAGACCGCGATCGCATATGCTCTATATGAAAACTCGAAGAGGGGATCGGTGGCCTAGTGCGCTAACGCGTCGCAGCTAGGAGCACGTGCAGCGAAAGCTCACGATGCAGAGCCCAGGGAATCCTGGGTTCAATTCCCACCCCTGCCCGTTTCGATCTGGATAGGCATCGTACCGGCACACGTTCGTGTTTCACTACTGCGTGATGCACGTTAAAGACCCCAGGCTAGCGGTTGCATCTCTTGAAGGGCAGACAAACATCCCACAAACCAATTTAATTTTGGCTCTTGGCGGTAAACCCTTGGGGGTGCACGCTTGAGCTTGAGATTATATTCAAATTTCCCCGAGCGTAGCGAGCGGTGACCGCGCGTAGCGCGGTTTTTTCAGAAGCCTAGCTTTCGTATTCTCTAAACTGTGCTTCTTTAAAACGTACTTCTTCCACTGAAACGAGCTTCGATAAAACAGCGTTCGTTCAACGGTAGTAAACCCGCCCCGCGCTATTAAATTTTACGCGTGTTGAAACACTGTAATATAAGAGTGCAAGCTATCGTTCAGACACAGAACTGCTGCTGTTTATTAAAAAATGCGTTGCGCACCGCCAAGTCCTTCACGGTGCGTCGTCTAGAGCGTCTCAATTCTAGTCACTTACTTTCTGCTGGGCAACCAGGCGTTCGTTTATAATAATCTCATCCAATTCCGACCATACCGGTTTAAAAGTCTCCCGTTAAGCGCTGTTTCAAATAACAGTGGGTGCCGCCATTACTTTCGGTGCACACAATCGCGTTGCCACGGAAATGTCATCGCAACGCGGTTGTTTGCACCGAAATTAATGGCGGCGCCCACTCACTAGGCTTCCCATTGGTCAAGAAATGCTCGTCGCGGCTCGTGGCCACGCCTACTTCCGTTACACTTCGCTCCATGCATTGGGGATAGGGACGCCACCTCCTGCCCATTATAACCTCCTTGCTTTTTCCCGAACAGTCCAGCACAGCAGGGAGCAATCGACGTCTATGCTCTTTGTAGCACACACGGTGTTGAAGCTCACCCAACACCGGAATACGACCTGTGTAGCATGACAGCTTAACCCGTGACGGCTTCAAGCACGGCCACACCTTGCGATGTGTCTCAAAAATATGCTGTGATATGACACAAACTGGAGATCCGGTGTCGACTTCAATTGGTAGTTCTACCCCCCCCCCCACGGTAACGTGCCGCGAATCGGCGGTTCAAAAAGTTCTTTCTTTGTGAAACCAAAGTCCAGATGTGCGTTTGATCACTGCCTTTCATGTCTGACGTAGCTTCAGCAACAGCCAAGGTCGTTGCGTGAGCCACCTTAGTCACTTGGCTTTTGCGGACAGCAGCGTTCCGACATTTTTTTGCAAGTGACCACGTCATCCATAACAGTAACAACAAGACTTGGCCCAGCCACAGCTGTTGTCATCATGCTCTGCGCTCCCGTATCTGCCGCACGTTCTCGGGGCATCGCGCTTCATGTTATCTTGTGCTGAAGAATGACGACGAGCTTGCACTTGCAGTAGTGCCGCCGGCTCCGAAGACATTTTTCGACGTCGTTTTCGGCTGTTTTCGCCGAAAATGCTAATGCTTCCGGATTCCTCTAGTGTTAGTTCTCTTTTTCTAAGCAGCTGCTTTTGTAGCGTACTTGAGCGCACTCCGCAAACGATTCTGTCCCTGAGCATGCGGTCCAACATGCTGCAAAAGTTGCAATTGTCTGCTATCTGGCGTATTTCAACCAGAAACGCAGGGACAGATTTGCCTTCCATTTGACAACAGTTAAAGAGCTTGTAACTTTCCGTTATTTCGTGCCGCTTGGAGTCGTCGTACTCATTCAGGGCTTGTACAACTTGTTCACAAGTCAAAGAATTAGGCGTGCGGGTGGATACTCTTTCTGCTAGTACCTGTACAGTCTTCGTGCTCAGTGCCGTCGCTAGCAGCGCTCTTTTTTTAGCAGAGTCTGTGACGGTGTTAGCCTTAAAGTAGGCTTAGAAACTTAATGAGATAAGGTTTCCACTTATCTTTGTCTTCGTCGAATTCAGGTAGCTGCTGTGGGCCATAGCTATCCTCGTCACGCTCCTGAGCTGTATGGCTGCCTCCGGGGCTTAATTTTCTGCTTGGGCGAGGTCCGGACTCGTCGCCGCTGCTGTTTCGCATCAGCCACCGCGTGCGGTGTGAACAAACCAGACGAACAGCTGGTGGCAGCGTATCAACGTCTTTATTCGGTTGCGTCCGGAATATATAGTTTTCTGAGCGAGAGGAGGATGCTGAAAGAGTTAGGCAGAGGGGAGTGGGGAGGAGGAACGACGGGGTACGGACTATTTCTTGTATTGGCGAACGAAATAAAAGAAGCCAGCATGAAGCGGGAATGACAATGCAGAAATAAAAAGCTAGTGACAATACAACAATCCCCTTTGGGTATCCCTTTGTTTTCTAAACTGCTCTTTCTTTCTTTATACTGCCCTGTCCACCTCCCGATTTCACCATGTCTTTCGTTTTTTCCACTGTGAGGTCGAGTGCTGGCCAGTTCTTTCACTGCGTCTTTCAATGCTTTAGTCATGTCCTTGTATCTGCTTAAAAACCCAAGCAGCACGGATTTTAGCCGAACATTGGCCAATGCCTCGCGACGCTCTTTTGGCCAATGGCCAAGGAGTGGCCACTTCTCGGCCAATGTTTGGCCGATGGCTGACAGCCAGTGGCCATTGACCAGTGGCCATAGAAAGATCAGTCATCGACCAATGGCTGGCTACTGTCTGGACAATAGCTAAAGGACCAATGCCAGCCATTGGCCAATGCTTAGCCAAATCTGTGCTGCTTGGGAAGTATGTTCGACTCCTCTAATTTCGCTGCCATCCTCTTAATCTCCGTCTCTGTTGGAAAACTGGTATGCTGTTCCTGATTATGCTTCTCCATTTGATTCTGGTGTGCCTTGAAGATCAGTCTCAGGCGGTTGTGATCGCTCCTTAGGTTACCCGAGCCACCTTCCTCCACCTTTATGGTCGTTATTCTCTCATACATTTCCGGCGACATCAGGATGTAGTCAATGCTGGAGTGCTGGTCTGTAGTTGTTCATGTGATGGTGCCGTCACACTTTCCTTCAACATTTCCTATATTCAAACCATTTACTTCCGGCAAGGGTAAGCACTTTTTCTCATTCGCAGCCGTCCTTCTATCCAGTTCTTCGAGGTGACCATTAAATACTTCCAGTGTTTTCACTTCCCACTGCCCCGATAGTTCTCGATTGTGTTTACTTAAATAATTATGAATCTTGTGAATTGTTTACTCGTGGCTCCCCGACCAAGGGTACACCACTGCCACTGGCATTTGCCTACAAAGGAGATTTCCCCGCATCCACATGTGTTCCTTATACTAGCGGAAAAGAAACAGCGCAGGAACAAGGACAGAGTAGAAGGCGGTTGACACCGCCTTCTACTCTGTCTTTGTCCCTGCGCTGTTTGCTTTCCGCTAATATGCCTACCGCCTTCTACTTTGTCCTTGTCCCTGCGCTGTTTGTTTTCCGCTAATATGAATGACCAACTAGCCCACTTGTCAACACTACTGGAGTTCCTTATGCATTGGTTTCCCTCTAGTCTACTGCAGCGACATCGTCCAAATACATTCGTTTCTCTCTTCCCGTCTGTCCTGCCTTCTCCTGTTCCAGCCTTTCCGCACGAAATCATCTTCATGGGTTGGTACTTCTGTGTCCCTTATATGGGCCTCCGCTACGGTAAAAAAGGCGAATATTTCTTCACGCATTTGAGTGTACTATCGTGGACACTGTTAGCTATAACACGGCAGCGGCGGCCGTCCCGTACCCCCAGCGCCACATAGCAGGCGCCGTCCGAAACTCCGCGCATACGCCGTGTGGCGGACTCGCTCTTCTCGTTTGCGAGCACACCCTCGCTTTGTCGTCTGCTAGGCTAGGCGCAGAGCAGGCGATGCCACAGTGCTGCTCGTCCGGTACCCTTGCCATAGCGAACTGGTCTCAAACTCATTTTCAACCAGCGATTTTTATTGGGGCAGATTGCAGAGTCATTAGGGCATTACCCCTGTCTACGTTTTTTTGTTTTTTTCTCTTTTTTAGAAACAGGCGTTTGCAATGCATTTTTAGCGATATGCGTTCGCAAACCAGTATGAGCGCAGCAGGTGTGATGCAGAAATAGACTGTTATACTCCGTTTCACCTTAAGTCCGAGCGCAGCGTGCACTACAAAACGACAGAGCCAATCAAATAGCGGCAAAGGTGCAACGTCACGGAGTGCAGCACCGGGGGACCCAATAAGGTGCAAAATGTGTGCTTTTGTCGCTGCCTGGTTGGCCCTATCGTCTCGTAGCGACCACTGCGCTTAGACCTAAAGTGAAAAGGAGTATAACTGCAAGTTTGTCCCATTAAAATATTTAATCTATCGTGATATTACATTTAGTGGCGATGATCATCCTTAGCCAGCGGAGTCAGGGAATCAACCGTAAGCACCTCTTACGCGGTGGTTCGCTGAACCGTGTTCAGCGAAAATTGGTAAGCCCTGTGGCGTCGTCTGCTCTGTGCCTAGCAGACGACAAAGCGAGGGTGTGCTCGCAGGCGGGAAGAGCGAGTTCGCCACACGGCGCATGCGCGGAGTTTCGGACGGCGCCTGCTATGGGGCGCTGGGGGTACGGGACGGCCGCCGCTGCCGTGTTATAGCTAACAGTGTCCACGATAGTACATCTCCCCACACGCCCTCTCTGACCGCCTTTCTTGCCTTTTCAGGAAAGCGATATTGAATCTTTTTCAGCCTTTACGTCCTCTCCTATGCCTCTTGCCTCTCTTCCCATTCCCTTCCCACGCACCACGTCCTGCCTCTGCTGGTCTGCCTCCGGCCCCTACCAGTTTTTCAACTGGTTAAACAGACTTCAGCATGTTTTCTATTTGGTTTGTCTTGCCCTCTCTCCTTCCCACCTGTCTCTGCTACAATGGAGATCCTAAAAACCCGAAACCTGGCACCCATTCTTGCTACTACCTGTACTGTCGCTTTCTTCCAATATTGAGTCCCTTAGAGTCCCTGTGGTTGGTTCCACATCCCCGTCACCTTCACAAACTCAACCAAAGGGCCCATTTCTCGGCACAGACTCTTGAGGACTTTCTTGACCTCAATCGATTGCTGTTGATGTTCTTGACATCTGGTGTAGATGATAGGAACGGCGAAGATGGCATACCAATGTCATTGTAATTTATTCTGCAGTATTCTCAGGACAGGCCTTGCTTTTTTATTGTTTTGATCCTCTCCTGTCTGTTCACTACATCATGCAATCCAGCGTGGATAATCACAAGGGTTTTGATTTCCACCTCTTGCTTCGTTAGGTCCTCCGCTTCTTGCAGTGCCTGTTTCAACGCTGATTCTGGCTGAGACAAGGTGTTTAATCTGCTGTCTCTGAGATTCACCTCCAGTAGTGTATTCCCTTGCACTACGTTGGAGTCACCTCTAAGGAAATCCGTTCATCTTTCTTCAATTTTGTCTCTCCTTTTGACTGCTTTGGGGCTCTTCATGTCGCCTATGCTGCTGTTCTCTCCTCTTCCTCACTAGTGCTCTGTTCATTGCTCCTATTTGAATCCCACAATCCTCCGCTCTCCTGCCGATCTATCCTTTGCAAGACCGCCAATATCGCATTTGTCTTCTCCATCTTGATCTGCATCTATATGTCTTGTTCGTCCCAGTGCTTCTTCCGGTTTCAGCTCCCTCATCCTCGTCCCACGACCCCCCCCCCCGTTTCGCCTCCAGTGCTTTCCCAAATTCTGTGACTCAAATTTCCAGTTCTTCTCGTTTCTGTTCCTCGGCCATCTTCGCTGTTCTCTCCTCCTCAAGGCGCGCCTTGATACACTTTTCTCGTTCCCCGTCCGCTCCTCCTTTACCTTCACCAATGCAATTCCCAGCATCTCCTGCAGCACCTCGATCTAAATGAACAATGCGCATCTGTATCGGCTCGCCTGTGCCTCCGTTAGCTTCTCAAACGGTGTCGCGTCCAGGTCCACCCACCGGTGGCACCTATCGCACTTCACCATTCCGCTTTCATCGTTCGTCGGTTTCTCGAACTTACGCCCTTCTGCTGCTTCGCCGTTTCGTTGTCCGCTTCAGAGTCATTGCCGTCATTCAAGTTGCGTCTTCCAAAACAGCACCGATGGCCTCGTCGGTTTCCATTGCCATGTTCGGTAGCATCTAAAAATCGGCAAAATTCGGCTCGAACTATTTCAAATTCAAATTCAACGTTGAAAGTCCAACGCTCACCATAACCTTCTCATATTGTGGCTTAAAATCATGGTTGCTAGTTATCTGAAGCGTTATCTGAAATTATATGAAACCCTTTTCCGCCCTCCACAAATGTTCAAACAGTTCGCGACCGAGCAAAGCAGTATAAATGAGCTTACTAACACCGAATCTAATGCTGAGAATATTGCACTTACGAATCATGATGATCGCCAGTTGTGTCTGCTCTGAACAAGCACCAAAATGTCGTGCTGCCCACAACGGTGTCGGAGAAAAGAGTGCCAATTGTATAAGCGCAGCTCATTTAGTGGCTCTACGGTGGCATAAGAAGATCAGCATGCGCGCGAAAAACCTCAGAGACCCTGACGAAAGAAGAACGTGTATTCATCGTTAATGACACTTCTGAAGGGCAGCATAATGAATCTTTCCTCGAAATGCAGCACACTTACTGGTCACCTTGATTCTAAGCGTTTGCCGTCGCCAATCCCAGCATGGTCCCATGTTCAATTCTTAAGAGCTATTTTGGGACTACCAAACAACGTTGCATTTCTGCTTGCTTATTCTCGAGGATACACACCGATGTCTCGCAGCCTGGAACGCAACAGCATTTGTCTCGCTAGCTCATTGCCATAAGGAAATTGGGCACTCCACATTGGGATCGACGCAATGGAGAAAATGTGTGGTAAAGCATAACCTCCTCAGTATAGAAGAGGCTATGGGTAAAGCTATGTTGGGGTTGTAAAGACACTAGATGTACAGGAGTTTCCGACACTAAGCATCGCAGAAAGCTCAAACGTTGTGAGGTTGCGAGACTAGCGGTTGAGATAGACCGCGAAAATTTGAAACCAGATATCATATGGTTCAAAAATATTTTCGCAAAACAAAATGTTCTTTTAAGCCGACGTCCTGCTAATCCCTATACCGTCAAAAGCAAGAAACGACACTCTGGGCGCCTGTAGTAACTATTTCAGTGAAACAAAAATGTATCAGCAAAAATAAAACAATATTCTCTTACTCATTGAGAAGTTTATTTTGTTTCACTGAATAGATGCTACACGTTCCCACAGAGGTATTTCTTGTTTTAACTATATCAAGCCTAGGTAGACGTTAAATCTAAAAAAATTTTGTTTTTCTTAACTATATTTTGGACGAGGTAACGTCAGTTTTTTAAACATCCGCGTTCAACCCCAACCGGCAGCGTTGCATTCTCGCAGAGTCTGAGCTTTTTGCGATGTATGTAGGGGATCGGTGACCGAGTGGGCTGGCGCACACACGCTCGGAGCACTTGGAGCGAAAGCAAGCGCTGCAGAGCTCTCCAGGATGTTGGGTTCTATATCCACCCCTGCCCGTTTCGATTTGGATGAGCATCGTCCTGGCCTCCGGTCTTCTATCACTACTTCTTGATGCACGTTACAGGCCCCAGGGGGCCTAAGTTGCGCTTTTTGGACTCCCAGGGCAACATTCAATCTGCGTTTGCTACGTTGTTGACGTCACTTCTTTCTCCCTAGTCGCGGTAGGAGTCAAAAAGGCGCAACATAGGGCCCTAGTTTAGCAGTTGTACTGCAGTGGCAAACTTTCTCATTTACAGCTGAATACTCGTCGCCCGTTGAGGCAGACCAAGTTCCAGGCTCTATAAATATACACACAACCCAATTTCTTTTTTTTTTTGCCACGCAAGGTTTATTTACGCGGGTCAATAAACACGGTTCTCCTTTCTCGGAAACTTCCTGTACTTGCTTGAGTAGCGCAGCAAGTGGAAAAAGAAGCCAACTGGGCGTAGAGCGTGTTTCTTCATCATTCGAGAGTCAGCCGGACAAGTGGCGCACACCATGTTCTCGATGGACAAGAAGTTCATGCCGCTCGATTAGCTAGGTTACAAGCCCATCTGGAAGCTGGAAGACTTCAAGGCCTGTTTTCGCAAAGACGGCCGCCTGGACAACATTGGCGCCGACCCCTGGGGCCCCACCACGACTCTGCTGGACTCCTTGCTTCGCCGAAATTTGGCCGGCTTGTCTGCAAGCTGCAGGCACGCAGGGAGCCTAGCCTGGCTCTCCAGACCTTGTTGCTAAACGTCAGCAGGCCAAAACGGCACCCCTAAGGCCACCATTGCGATGACCGCGAGGCCCTGCGCTTTTCACCGTCCTCACCATTCCTTCATTATCATCATTACAACACTCAACATCACCATCATCATCATTGGGCCCCATGCAGAACACGCAATCATTTGTGGTACACGCAGTACTGCCTTTTAACGTGATAGTGTTTAGGGGCTCGTATCGCTGATAATCCGCTGTCGTCGTCGGCATCGGCGTCGGCGTTGGTACCGGCATCGTTTGGACTGGAAAATCTTGATTGGTCGATAGCATCGTGACGTCACTGACACATCACCTGGAGCGTGCTTGAAATTATTTCACTTCATAAAGTAATTATTATATATTAAAGAAAACAAAAAATTGTGACTTTAGGTCGACAATATTCGAAACCCCGTCCCGTCAGTTGCGAGCCAGACACACGCTAGCCATGTAGATATATTTTTCTTCTCGTCCAATATTTACACCAAGACCAAAGCAACCATCATTTTCATTATATTAATAGATAAATATATGCATATATATGCATTACATTTAAAGAGGTAGAGCGCTACATTTCCGTTTGATAATGCACAAGCGTGGCGTCATATTATGTACACGCAATGGGTTACCTTTTTGTGACATGCAAAGAGAGCGTTACATTGCATATTAAAAAATAGAAAAGCATAATGTTCATTACAAGAAGGAAGGTATCAATTACAAATTTTAAATGGACTTGTCATAAATTACCGTATACCCGGGGAACGACTAAGATTTTTTACAACGGGCCAATATCCTTTGGCCTAATCGAATGTCAATATTTTTTTTAATTGACCCATGATGGCATTACGAGACCTGATTTATCATGTACTTAACGCGTTTTTTCACAAACTGAAAATACAAAAATCACTAAAATGTTTTCAATCGTATCGAGGTGTTTGGTGAAATGCAAGTTGCGAAGATTTGCCTCCTTGAATTCAAAGTCCTTTTTTCAGCGTCCGTTTGAACACATCGCAAAATAATACAGCGTCAAGACAAAGAATAAAAGCATGGGTAACGTTTCGGTAACTTTGCAAAATCTACAATCTGTGCTTTCGTATGTTACAATTCCGCGCATGTCGAGCCACTATTTAACAGTCTTGGTACGATATTAAAATCGCTAGAAGAAAGTTTTTTTTTCCCCATTTGTGGTATCGGCATTGGTTTGACTTCTTTTAAAGGGAAGCTGAAAAGCTTTTCAAAAACAAAATAGTTAATGCCTGATTTGGACTTGTTTTTGCCTGCTGAGTGCAATTATTACAACCTTTTGACCCAAAATAGTCACTAAACATAAACAACGCGAAGAAAACAAAAATGATCGCCACAGCTGCACGTCATTGGCTGTTGACACGTGACGCGCCGCTGCGATTTAAAAAATCCATCTCGATTGTCACTTGCTCCGTTGCTTGAGAAAGTTGTTGGACGCCGAGGCTTCTGATCTTGTAAATCGGGGTCAGATTCTAATATTTGTTTTTACTTTTTCGGTGGTTCCGAAGGAGGAATGTGTGCAGAGTACCCTTCCAAAAAGGAATGTGTCCAGAGGACCCTCTACGTGTCAAAGTACACGTTCCATCCGGGCAAAACGGAAAAATTACCCTCCTCGGTAAAACGGAGAGACGCAAAGAACCGCTCGCGCCGACGCGACATGGCCGGCTTCATTCGTTCTGGAACATAATGGCTGCAACCTATTGTAACGTAAAACGTTGACAATAAACGGAGTCCTGTTGACCGGACGCCTCAGGCTGGATTAGTCTTACCCTTCCCAAAGCCGCCGTCAGAGGAGGACATAAATTCGGCACACATCGGCCTTCTTGCTTGGCAGCTGCTCGACAGGTGAGCGTGCAGGCTGTTTTGTTCACCAAGCTAAAGTGGTTTGAAGGGATAGTATAATCGACTTGAAATGACGGGAGTGTTCCCCCTGAGATGAGACGGGTGTTGAGGTAGGGTCTTCGTTCTGCCACCGCCATTTCTTTGCGTACTACGCGGATAGCTGAACAGAAGGTCCATCTTTGTGACAGCGGTACCCTCTGCTATGTTTGATTTCTTTGCCACCAATCATTACGCAATTACAGCTTTAGAAAAAGCGGAGATGCGTTCCCGGCGGCACTCAGTTTGATGAAAAGTTCTTGAAAGCTTCCTGGGCCTCTACATTCACACACATTCCAACATCCGTTGACTGCATTAGAACACCACCAGGCATTATCATCGTTCGATCGCATTTCTACGCCACAAAGAACCATTGCATGACACAGAAACTTTATACGAATCACACTGCGTAAATTGTAAAATAAAACTTAATTCACAACCAAATGGGACATGCTTTGTATTTCCAGAAAGTGCTCCTGAATAGACTATGGATGTACTTGTAGCAAATACTCGTCGCCAA
Source organism: Ixodes ricinus (assembly GCA_037355805.1). Taxonomy (NCBI): domain Eukaryota; kingdom Metazoa; phylum Arthropoda; class Arachnida; order Ixodida; family Ixodidae; genus Ixodes; species Ixodes ricinus. The sequence goes on from JAZHYW010002563.1 coordinate 35,006, forward strand.
AATGTTGTAAATGAAATTAAATGCGGTCACCCGAGAAAATAAAGAAGAGCAGTGCCTGCGTGGGCCTGCGGAAGAGACGAGGTCCTTACATGCCGAAGTGGTGACCGGCCAGGCCGGGGGCAAGGAGCCCCGGAGGAAGGAGGGACGTCCGATGCGGTCGGTGGCTGAAGCGTAACTCTTTATTCAACGGTCAACAACGTGGGGTTGAAGCGCCACGGGACGCAACCCTGAAAACACGGGCGCAAAGGTGTAACAGTGGCGCCATCTAGGTATTGTGTATAAAATGATGAAAAATTTAAATACTACAGTACTCAAGGCAGGAAATTTAACATAATTTATGTTTTATGTTTAAAAAAACATGTCACCTCAAATAGTATCAGCAACTGTAAAAAAGTCAATGCTAAAACAAGTGTCACCGTGAAAGTCTCCCAAATAACTGAGAAGCGGCGTAAATTAAAAGAAAAATACAAACACTTTTGGGTAAGGAAGTTTGTCCGAGAAATATGGTCACTTCGAGATATAAATAAAGAAACCAAAACTAGAACCCTAACAAAATTTAACACAAAAGAGCTTGTGGAAGCACGCTTTTTTTCTACATGATCACGGCTTTTCAGTAAGCTGCACACAGCCAATAACGTGATAGCTTTTTTCTAGAACAGTCAACCTATAATTCCTTCCTAGTGCTGTCTCCACTTTCCGTGTGCTTTTTAATGTGCTGAATTGGCTGTATACTATCAAGGATGGTCCGCAGAGCGTCGGGTTAAGGAGAGCCTTCTTCAGACCCAAACCCATATGTACATTGTTTTCACATGCGCCATCCCGAACATGTTCCAAACAGAAAACAGGGACTCGCTTAAATTTGTCTGTTTGCATAGTGGAATCCCATCCCTTTGTAGTATCGGTGTGGGGGTGGAAGGGTGGTAGCGTGAAGAACAACTGCAACAAGCGCTGTTCGTGCAAGCCAACGGCTACACAGGAGTACGGCATGTTACAACGGTGCGAATCACTTGCTCCGGTGCCACGAGAATTCCGCGAACCTGTTAAACAAACAAATGAACAATCAACTCGTCAGGCGATTGTGTCAATAGCACGATCGATCAACGGATAAAAGCAAGCGCTATGCGGCGGTAGAACTGACGACGAATCGAAAAGTCAGTGGAGCAGCCCGCGTGCCCTGCTGAATTTTTTCCAAGTGGAACCACTTGAAGTGGTTTATGGAGCAGGGACCATTTGGAAAGTGGAAGGCTAGTGGGACCATTTGGAGTGGGATCACTTGAAGTGGGTTCACTTGAAGTGGGACCATTTGAAGTGGAAACCCCTTGAACAGGAACTTCTTGACGTGGGACCGCTTGAAGTGGGACCACTTAGCAAGAAGTTTCACTTGTGGATTTTCATTGAGTTCAAAATCATTTTTTGGCATTTGTTTTATTAGTGTCTTCCAATGAAAAAATAAAAATAATGACTTACTCTGTTACGTATAGTACAACAAAAATCGCATGAGCATATGAAAGGCACTCAGAATTAAGAGGCCGAGATGGTGGCTGGCGGCGGCCCAGCACACATTGTGGACAATTGCTTATCGTTTCGAGGTGAGCACAACTTGATAATGCTTTGAGGCTAAATTGGAACTCGCTGACCGAGTATTGCATTACCTCAGTGTAACATATGATTACCCGAAGTTCGTTCATGCCGAGTATAATGTCTCTTGCACAGTCTCGTAGAACAACGAACTTCACCGGGCATGTTTCACCATGTATCTCGACGCGAGCGGTGCACCTCCTGATTGGTGTGATGAGGTGCCCACCGGATGTTCGTATCTGTGGACCATCCCACGGCGTCATCACTTTCGGAAGGCGGTGGGAGAGCCTTCCAGTCTAAACGAAGTAATCTGCTCCGGTGTCGACTTCAGCAGACTCGTCGTGGCCGTCGACAACAACACTGAGGTTGTTTAATGCATCTGAATAAAAAAGTTGTGACATCTTCTCCCGCCTCCTCTCACGCGCACACAGTTTAGTTTTATTTTTTGCTTTTTACACCCACGCGTCGACTGCAGCGCCGCCTGGTTTGGCCTAAAATAGCCGACAGCCTTCCTATTAGGGATGCCGCGAACTTTTTCGAACCGAAGTTTCGATGATCGAATCGAGCGGTTGCGAAAGTTCCGAAATATGTCGAATTTTCGAGACTTCCTATATCGTAAAAATCGACGGAAGTCGAATTTTCGAATCTGTAAAACCAAAGAAGTTCGACGCTTTTCGAACCGTCGAACTTATTCCGCTAGAAAATTCGATCCTTTTCGAACTTTCGAACTTGTTATGCTGCAAAATTCGATGCTTGTCGAACTTTCGACTTGATAGACCATAAAATTCGATAGTTTTCAAACTTTCGATTTTCTGGAACCAAGAAGTTCGAAGCTTTTCGAACTTTCGAACTTCCTACGCCAAGGAACTCAATAATTTTCGAACTTTCGACCCTATTTATAAAGAGAATTCGAAAAGTTTTCGAACTTTCGATTCCTGTAATATCAAAAGTTCATTGAACTCCGAACTTTTAGGGTAAAGTTCGACGTTCGTCGAACTTCGAAAGTCAGCGGACGGTTCCACTTGAATTCAAGTAGTGAGGTACAATGTTAATTTGTTTTTCTCGAATATTTACATGCGGTGCTGCGTTCCTTACGAAAGACAATGCCGCTTATTCCAGCGTTCTGGCAAGCTCAGTCTTAAAGAAATAAATTCCGAAGGGGACGAGGAAGGACGACGGTTTTTTGACGATTGTCGTTTGTGCCATATTTGAAGCGCGCTAAAGCCGAAGCTATTAACGGTAGAGATGTTAAACTTTTTTTAAGAATGATCTATCTATAGCCTAGGTAAGTGTCGTCTTAAGATGTGATTATTGTTATTCAATATGAGTTTCGAAGAAATGTCCAAACATGTATCTACAGGGCAATTATGTCCTAAACGTGGTATTTTTTTCGTATAAGTTGTTTGAGGTATCGCATTTAAATTAACACTACAGACAGTACATATAATTGCCATCTGGAGAATACAAAATAATGTGGAATGAGGAATAAATTAACTCATGGGGAAGATTTCTAATATTATTCAAGTTCAACACCACATTAAATTTTTTTTTGCTTGGAAGTTTTTTTTTCTTTTTAGTTTGTACACATTTTGGTAGGAGTAACTTGTTTACAAAGTTCTGAGCTTCTGAATGTGCAAGAATACAAAACTTCCGGCGGGATCTTTATAGTTTCTTTTTTTTTTACTCCAGCTTTTTATCCCCGCATTCATTGTTATGTTTATTTTTCTTTTACCAATGGCACAGTTCTTTAGGTCGAAAAGACATAGCTTTGAACTTCCGAACCTCTAAGCACGTGACAAGTAGTGCCTTCTGACAACGAGTTTCCGAAAATGACGATTCTACGCTGATCTTTTATGCAGTGAAGAGCGACAGTAGCTATACATATACATAAATAATTTTAGATTAAAATAAGCTCGACCACGCCCTCTTTCCCCGTATTGTATTCTTTAACAGTCCGAAATATCTAGAAGGGGGAAAGGGGGACTAGAGCACCTCCCCCCCTCCCCCGTTTTTCCTCTTCCGACGCCACTGGTATTGAAGAACGCTCTTCGACGTCGAGTTGTGTCGGCTTCTGTGCTTATTGCGGGGCGTTTCCTCCGTCCCGGAAAATAAACCTCCAGGACAATTACAAACTTAACTTACAATATGCCAGCGTCACTCGGGCGGCGTTCGATCGGATTACTACCAGCGTGCAAGGTGTGAGGAGGTACTTTGCCAGGTCGCTTCAAGGTTTTTATGAGCCTCAACCTCTTGCCCACCCCTGGCCGTTTCGAACTGGATGAGTATCGTAACACAGTGCGTTCGTGTGATGACTACTGCGCTATGCACGTTAAAGACACCCCCCCCCCCCGGGCTGGCGGTAAAAAAACTTGAGGTTCCGGGTACCGTCAGGGAGGACATCAAAGTGTAGAGATACGTTTTATCCTGATGTGCGGGCAACTTGCCCGATGACACGTCTGCAACAGACTCATGATGCCTTTTTTAGTGAAACTGACATTTTCGCCTGACTGTGTTTTTATCTCATACTTTTTGTATCTGTGTGCAGGACAGTGCACTGCTGCTCAGGCCACTTGGCTGTTTGCAGGCACGCAAATAAACCCCATCTATATATCTAAAAAAAAATTACTGATCTATGGTCACATGTCACTCTGCACTGGCAAATATTCCAGCACATAAAAAATTCAAAATCTTCGAAGTTTTTCTTTTTTTAAAATTATCTTTAAAAGAGAATTGAAACCGTCGACCTTTTCGAACTTTATGTAGAAAGAAATTCGAAATCTTCGCAGTTTTCGACCTTCATGTCTGTAAAAATTCAAAGCGTTCGAATTTTTCGAATTTTTTATCCAAATAAATTTTGATATCTTCGAATTTTTCAAACTTCAGATCCCAAACAATTTAAATTTTTCGAATATCTCAAATTTTTAAGTAAGGAAAGTTCGAAATCTTCGAATTTATCGAACCTCAAGTAAAGGAATATTCGAAATATTCGAACCCGAAATTTTAGAAACCATGAAAGCTTCGAACTTTTCGAATTCGAAACTCCACTGTGATCGAAAGTAACGAATTTTTCAATTTCGAACCTCGGTCGATACGAAAATATCAAAAAATTTTGAATGCGAACCTCAGTTCGCTTCGAAAATATTGAAACCTTTCGAAATCGAAACCTAGGGTGGTTCGCGACATCCCACTTCCTATACTTGAGTCAGAGCGCCGTCGAAGGTTGAAAGTAACGCAAATACATACACACAGGCTAAAAGCGCACTGTCATGGTCTAGCAGCCTCGAAGGATGTGCTCAAAGAAAGACGATGAAAGCCGTGAAGTTGCACAGTCAGCGTTATTTGATTGGCGGCATGAACTCATAGTATGGACAACACTCCGGCAGCATAGGCATTCATTCTTCCTTCTCCTCTGACGCGCATACCTTTTATTTTTTTATGTTTTGCTTTGCTTATGCACGCGCGTCGATGGTAGCGCCGCCTGGTTCGGCCCAAGATAGCAGGCGGCATTCTTGAAAGGATGTCACTACTTTTTCTGTGTAAAGGGGCTTTCAAAGTGTTTCGGTTTCGCTGCAGGAGAGGTCGTTTGTACGTGCTGCCTAGTTAGAGAGAAACTGTCCGACCTTCGTCAGCAGAATATTTGCGTCGGTTATCTTCGATGATAATTCCGCGCGTGCGCCATTATCATAATAATGCCACGCGTAAAGCTGACCACAGTAGGCAGTGCTCTGCGCTGGCTGAAAAGCAAAAACGAAAAATCGTTCGCTAGACTAACGGTTCTTGCGCTTGCTTTCTCCGCACAAAAGCCAACTCTCGATGCCTGGCCGCGGGTAAATCTTTTTTTGCTTTGCTAGTGAGATGCGCGGTTGAATCCCAGAACCGTGTTGCTGATTCCAGGAGTACTATTCTGGTCACAAACGGTCACGTTCGTGTTTCTCGGACCCTACCGGACCGCGCGCTCCGATAAGGCCTCCTGCGCTGAAGCTTTGAACAAACTGCCAGCGCCCTCGACTTTGGGTAGTACAAGCTCGCGTGATTGAGCCTCGCGCACTACTTATGGCACGTTGGTGGAGCTTTTTTTAATTGTCCTGGTGCTGAAGAACAAAAAACACCTTTGGACGCCATGAAAGTGACCGGACTCAACGCCGCATGACAATCAAAGGTGCGAAATTCGTGACACCACCACTAGGGTGCGCGTCCTCTTTATCCCTGGGTGGTGACGTCCCAATAGCGCCTGTGTCGCGACGCTTTCATTTTTTTCTTTTTCCTTGTCAGCTGCTCTACTTTGGAACGCGTGAAGCGGCATCTCGCGGCTCACGCTCTCCCAGCTTTGACGGCGTTCGCTGATTTGTTGTCTTCTGCTGTATTTTTCATAGTGATCTCGCGCTCTGCACGCAGAGCGAGCGCGCGCTTCTGCCTGCGTTGACAGTTGCGACGCTAATGTTTGTACTACCCAATACAAGCCTAGCGGAGGTCCTTTCGCTGCGCCCCCTGGGCAACGCAGGAGGCCTATTGGCCACAGCCCGCGTGGTAATTCCACGCAGTTCCCACGGGAACGTTCGCGAGAACACGAAAGCAACTGTTTGCCCTAACTGTCGCTCTTCGAGTTCAGACCGTGACGACAAAGTGAGGTATGACCACGTCCGACCTACGTAGCACATAGCGGAAGACGCGTAACCAGATAAGTCAGCGGTATTACTCGGACACACCCTACATTCTGTTTCACTATGAGTGCAGAGCTGAAGTGCGGGTGTAGGAGCCTACAGAACGTGCTCCGGGCTTTCAACGTCCCTGTCAGAGCAGGCGCGCTTGCACAGTGCAAGCCAACGTTCGTGCAAGCATCGTTCGGGATGATGTGTTCGTGCTTTTAACTTCTCTTTCTATAGTATGAAGGGCAAACGTTAGGCAAGATTCAGAGCGTAGGAAATGGCGGCGATAGCGTTTGGCGCTATGATGGTTCGACGAACGTGTATACCGACGGGTTTTCCGCGAGCACCCGGTTGCCTTCGCGATGCACGACAACTGTTTCTGACGACAATGCCGCTCGTCGAAAAGCACCGTGTGATCGCCAGTGTGAGCAGCTGCGCGACGAGGGCGGCGACGATGTAGAGATGATGACCATCGAGCAGCAGCTACTGATTGAATCAGCACTGAGATTTTTCGCAGCGGGGAACTACAAGAGCGCGGTTGCCACCGATGATCACACAGCTAATGCCCAGGAGGTGGTGATCAGAGCCGTGACGGCCGTCGTGAGTCTCTGCATCAACCGGCTGGGAAGAGACGGCTGGGTCGACAAATACCCGGACCGAGGCAGCTGAAGCTGGACACCGGCGTCATGGGGTGCGTTGACGGAACCTATAGTCGGTGGCAGGTCAAGAACGAAGTGGAAGCTCCTCCACCCCTTTCCACTTCAGCGGAGAGAACGGTGGAGAAAGGTCGCCGCCTCTCCACCGTTTGCACCACTGAAGTGGAAAGGGGTGCGAGGAGCTTCTACTTTGTTCTTAACCTGTCACCAACTATAGAATCTAACAAAACCTTCGTCACTATCATCATCGGTCTGAAGGAGATCGTCACCGTTCTGAAGGACTCCAACAATTTGCCGCATAACGCCGCTTTGCCACAAACAACATGGTGGTAAGCTGGTGTTAAAACTTCAGGGTTTCTACCGTTCCGAAGTTAGCGCACGCTTAGTGCTCATCATCTGCAGTTGACCATCTGTTGCGGTTTGTAGCTTCTGTCAGTCACTAACAATAAAAATATGGATGGGTGGCTGATGGCATTTTATTTAATCAATTAGATATTTTACCTTTTCACGCCAAGCCTCTGGAATTGGCATGGCAGTCATCGGACAGTCATAAGTGGCGCTGTTCGATGCCCTGCAATGAACTACAAACAGGTGTGTCCTAAAATGAATCGTTGCTTGTTTAGACAGCAGGAGTTTAGTCTGACAGAGTATGGTAACACTGTTATCCACTGTAGACGAAGAATGTAGCTGTCGGCGGTGTTCGAAATTGCCGGAAGAAAATTTGGGACGTCCGGCCCAGAGCTTAGGCGAAAGGCATCTGTTCTTTTTATTGTTGCCGCACCGGCTCCCAAGATCCACTGAGCGAGCCGCAGCGAGGAGTTGCACCAGCAA